>PVKB01004057.1:0-40265 GCA_004027205.1 Ctenodactylus gundi
CTAAATATTGCATGTTTCTCTAATATGAGAAACCCAGAATACAAGCATTTTATAGAACCAAAAAGGTATGATACTGGAGGTCAGGAGGGATGGGGCTCATGCAAGAGGATCAAAGCTGGGAAAGAGAAGGGATTGTAATGTCGATGTCACATATATGTGGACAAAATACTCCAGCTCATTGTAACCTTTATGTATCACATACATATATTAATAAAAATTGGGAAAAATACAATTTCTCCCTATATTAAAAACATACTAGTTTTCTCCCTTAGCAAACATCAGTACATACTTAAGTAGTGAATACATGTATGATTCACATTAGAATTGGCTTTGGAAAGTCATGCAATGAATTTCACATCCCACGTCTAATAAATATTTTGTGAAGATAGACAAGTGGCCTATTTTCTCTAAGGTTCTCATTTTTTTCCACATAAGGAAATATGAACACCATCTAACACATAAATCCCCTCAAGTGAATAGCCTCACCGAGAGCCTCATTGCCTTCACAAGTGGGAAGGCACAGGCATAAGCGACTGGGGTGGTCACCGTAAATGTAATCTGTAGGTCTGCCTCAAGTTCAAGAAAAGACTGCTTCATTAGGTGTGGAGGGGATTCCCATGAGTACGACGCAGGAAAGAGGCCCTGCTTATCCCCCTTAGAGGTAAAAGGAAAACAACTTCACATGGCTGAAGAAAACTCACATTTCTCTTGGATCTGCACCACTCAAGTGGGTTAGAGACAAAATTTCTTTGCCAAGTGCTTGTGTTGGTAACACCTGAGCCCTTCCTAATGAAGGAGGGAAAGCCAGGTACCCAGAGCACACTGTGACTCTCAGTAGATACGTACATTTGTCTTTTCCTCCTCTTGCATGAAACAGTGATATTCATGCATTTACTGCCCTGGGTAGTAAAGACTAAGTCATAAAATGTCAATAAAGAACAATCTGTGTCAGATAATAGCTGTTCAATAAATTATAGCCATAAAATAATTTAATATTTTTGTAAGGCTGATGCTGTCACTAGAAGGAGAAGGTGACTGTGGTGGTACACATAGGAAGGATTAAAACCAATTTGACCAAATATTTTCCCACAAGGTCTTTATACAGACCTCATTCCTGGATTGGTTCCTGACTTTATGAGGATATTTTTCCATTAAGTTTATTACTTTTCTATTTTAATAATAAATTTAAAATTACACAGCCATCACTTTACATCCAATACTCTCGTATCACTTTACTACATGTGCTTAAGTTTGAGTTTAAAATCTCATCTGTTCTCACTACCCCTGCTTCAATCAGGAGGAGACAAGGAAAGGACACCCCTTCAATATGAGCTGTGATTTAAAATTATAGCAGACGTCTAAATGTTTAGAAATTTATCACAGTAGAGGGTAGATTGCCATTACTCTCCCTCAGCGAGCTTCCCTCACTCCGAGTACGTATCCCATCATCCTTGCCACTTGCTTGAGCAGTTCTGGAAGTCCTCCTTTGTAAATGTCTGTAGCTGTGCTGTCATGGCTGAACTGATTCAAAACATTCACCTGTAATAATCATTTTGACTTTGGGGAAGATCAAAAAAATCACACGGTCCTATTTTCGGTATATTACGTAGATAAAGACACACAATCATGTTTTCCTGAACCTGGCTTTCCATTGGACGGCCATCAGCACTCACTGTAATTTTGATCACACGGCAGCTATGAAAAAGGATTTCCAGGACTGCTTCCAAACAGGACAAGACAAATCGAAAAGGTGTGTTCAAAGTGAGGGAAGTACTCTGGGGCAGGTGAACAGTAATCTGTCTTTTACTGTAATCCATTGTTTTCATTTAACATTCACAGTATATTTCGGTCACTCTTTGTATGAAGGCAATGCACTCACTCCAAAGATAGCAAATGCAATCTCAACACAAGACTGTTGTGCAGAGTTGTAGATCTGAGAAAGTCAGGGGGAGGTTTCAGCTATCCTAAATTGCACAGCCAGAGGGACCCAAAAGAACCTTCACAGTCCGTCCCCGATGAACACCGTGAGCTGGGCCTTGGCTTCAGCAAAGCCTGTGAAATGTGCCAGTTATTTAGTTCCTGAAAGACCCCCCTTTCCTCTCATTTACATTTTCAGTTTTAATGATTAAATTGGAATATTTCTCCAAAAAAATCACATATTGCAAATAGTTTATAAAAAATAAGGGCTAGTTCTTCTGGTGCTGTGATAAATATTTTGTAAGATGGATGCTGAGAATGAGTAGAGAAGGTAGTTATAAATAAGAAACATTTTAAAATTTATTTTTAGGCTAGAGGAATGGCTCAGCAGTTAAAGTGCTTGCATAGCAAGTGCTTGGGCAAGCACTAAGTACCCGAGTTCAGTCCTCCAACACCACAGAAGCCAGGCATGATGGCACATATCTATAATCCCAGACGTGGAGGCTGAGACAAGAGGATTGTTGCGAGTTCAGGGCCAGCCTGGGCTCCACAGTGAGTTTAGGACCAGCCTGGATTATAGAGCAAGACCCTGTCTCAATAAATAAATAAAACACATTTTTACTGATGGTTTATTACGTGTTATGAACTTTGTTAAATTTTATGATCCAAAGACAGTAAGACTGTCTAGGTTCTAGGTTCCAGAATCTTAGTTAGGATGGGATATTTTTCTTTAAAGATGTTTGTTCTCAGATGCGATCACGGTGAAGTGAAGAGCTAGCACGTAGCTGGAGTAGCTCAGCTGCGTGCTGCAAACAAGCCAAGAGAGCAGGCAGGTCAGTTGGGTGGAAGGTGAGAAGTCAGCTGCCCGCTGACGTCCAGCACCTGGAGGGAGGGGGAGCTTGAGTCCTGGGCTCTGGCCGACTTGGTCAGAAACCTACCATTGCTACTTCCTGCCTATGGAGCCTGAGCAAGTTAATCGTCCTGAGTTTAGGCTCCTTATTTGCAAAATGGGGAGGTGGAATCGTTACCTAATAATATTGACTGGGCTCTTTTGAGAAACCACACGTTGTTCAAGGTCATACAATTACCTCTTAGGAAAAACATCTATTTTTAGAATTATGGAAATTAATGCTACTATTATCATTGTTATTACTTTTACTATTTATCATTATTATTACCACTGTTATTATCGTGAAGTCCTTGGAGATAAGAGAAGGTCTGGTGATTGTTTCCTAACGAAGACGCACCGCGGGAACATCATTAAACATACAGCACAACATGGCAGTTCAGACACCATCACCCCTCTCTCTCTCAGAGTTTGAACACCTTCAAGTTATCTGACCTCTTTCTGACATGTGAACTAAACCAGAACCTAACTGGGATCAGATCACAAAGTAATAGAAAAGCGTGAATAAAAGCTTCAGTGGTTAAAAAATACATGTTTACTAGAAGAGAACAAATCTTCTATCTTCTTTTCTAGATGATTCTACATACTAGTACCGAGACGCTGGGCAAATGACTGAATCTCTTCAAACCTCAGACTGCTCATCTGGTAATTGTAGATCATATTAACTAACTCATTGTTCTGTGCTAAAAGAGGCATCTCACAGGATGGTGTGGCTTGAGGTGGGCTATCAATAATGCTTAGATCCCGTCCACACAATAAGACATAATAAAATGCCTCATTAAGAGGAGACTAAGTGAAATCTGTGGTTTCTATCTTTTTATGTGAGAATATTTCAGACACATTTTTGTATTCTGGCAGAGGTCTTTACTTTTTCTATTAATTTATGCTGAGGGCACAGATATTTAAAAATGAATTACATGACATGTTATTTTTAGTCTAGAGAGAAGAACATTCCTTGGTTTTCTAACAGTTGACTGGTTATACTAAACAAATCACTGTCCCTTTTATTAAATTTGGGGTACCTAAATGAAATATCAACAAATAAAACACCTGAGAGAAAGCTGGCACATTTGAAGATTAGGACCTAGTCCATAATATTAGATTGAAAAAAATATATTCCTACGCATCTACAAATATGTATCAGAAAGTATACATAATACCTATTCATATCTTTCTATAAAGAGTGCTCATCTCTGAATTAAAATGTTAAAGTTGAACACTGAAGTACATATTGACATGCATTGGGTACCAAAAAACTGGCTTTCCACAAAAATAATTTCTGTCTCAATATTTCTTTATATCCCTGCAGAGTTGATTTCCATTTGCATTTTGGCTGTTAACGCATCTCCTGTGATACCTATTTCAGTCCACTGGAGAAACAAACACTTACGGTATGCACATCCAAACGCCTCCATTCGCATCCCAATTCTGCCCTTGGGGTTCCATTCTAGAGGGAGGAAACGCAGAAATCTAGCTTTGATAGAAGGCTGGAGTCTGTAGTACACCACACTGTCTGCATTTGCATTTCCTGCAAAGCCCTAGGAGGAAAGGGACAGAAGGAAATCAATGGTATCTGGAGACAATCCATTTCACTGTGTCACCTGTATTGTCTATGAGCAGTGCATGCATATATGAAAGTGTCATTTTTTAAGGAAAATTATGACAGTTCTGTTGCAATGTCTCTTCATCCACAGAAGTTTCTGTTGCCTAAACTTTCTGTTTATGAAGATGAGCTTAAACTCCACCATAGTCGTTTAGTTACTTATTTGTTGCTTGACAGAATACTCAACCCCCTCGATTAAGAGAGAGAAGATTTATTTAGGTCACAGTGTCAGTGCCCATTTACTGGCAACTGGCAGTGATGAAAGCACATGGCAGAGGCTCAACAGTGGCTCACAGTATCATAGACTGAAACTAAGTGAGGAATTAGTCAATGTCTAGAGACTAAGGAAAGGCCAAAGCTTTCCCAGGAGGAACCTGTAACTACGTTTCCTCTTGCTTCTTTTATTTAGCTCAAGCTGCCCATACCCTGTGTCGGTTCCCCTCCCTCAATTTCTGACCCACAAGTCAAAAACACACCTGAAAGTTCTGCTCTGGGTGCATCGCAATCTCAGTAAGTTGACACAATCTCCCCAGGTCAAGTCCCAAGCATCCACCCCTTCCAGCCAGACCCCACCTCCCAACAGCGCATGGTTCCATAGTTATCTCATTACACCTAAGTAAATGAGTCTTCTGGGGACACTCCAGACCCAGACCATAGTACCATTAAAGCAGCTTTCAAGTGAATACCTTCAATAAAGACTCTTTCTGTGAAAAGTAGATTAAGCTGAGACTGGTGGTACAGACCTATAATCCCAGCACTCTGGCAGGCTGAGGCAGGAGGATCACAAATTCAAACCCAGCCTGATAACTTAGAGACTTAGCAAGACTGTGTCTCAAACTCAAAAATAAAAATGGGATGGAGATGCAGCTCAATGTGAAGGACCTGGACCGTGCTCACTTCAGCAGCACATATACTAAAATTGGACTGAATTCCAAGCTGCACAAGAAAGAGGAGAGAAGAGAAAAGGAGAGGAGAGAGGAGGAGAGGAGAAAAGAAAAATAAAGGTTAAACATAAAGGTGCACCATGGCTGTGGTTGCTAACGTTTTGATAGCAAAAAAAAAATATTCTACCAGTATTGAAACGCTATTATTCAGTTCAGCATAGAATGTTTACATTTCTTTCTTCTTCCTCCTCTTCTTTCTCCTCCTCTTCCTCCTTCTTCTGTATCCCTAATTTATCCAGCCTGGGATGGAACTCAGGACCCTCCCTCCTCAGCCTCCCAGAGTGCTAGGGTCACAGGCTTACACTATCATGCCTGCTTCATGTCTCTGTTGAACGAGTAAGGTCATGCATGCCATGTTTCATTCCCTTCACTTTGTCACCCATAAACAGTAACATCCCCAAGGTCTGAGGAGGAGCTACACTCTGATAACAAGTTGCCAAGCTTCTTGCACACTGCCCACCCGCTCACCCCGGCAGGGAAGCTGGAAACAAGAACTTGGAAAGACTTGTAATTAGGCTCACAAGCCCTGGAATCGAAAGCAAGAGAGGCCTTCTGAACAATGCAGAGACAGCACAGCCAAACCGAAGATGAGGACATTAAAGGTCAGAGAGGTGGAATACAACCTCTGGTGTTGCAGAACTGTGATGCAGAAGGAGCGGGAGCTATGCACCTTCTACAGCATCAGGACTCACCACGTGACACTCAGCTCACTTGCAAGCACCACGTGCTACACCACTCAACACACACATTTTTACATTCTCCTACACAACTACCATCATATATAAAAAGGTTAGGATAAAGTAGTTGTTCTTAATACTTTACATTTCATTTTAATTTCTTCCTTCTCCTCCATTTCTATCTGTTTTTCTTCCTCTTTAAAAAAAAAAAACTATAAAATCAGCACATGTAGGAAAAACCTAGGCAGGCCACTACAGAAAGTCAACCCATCTAAGTGACACAGCAGAGGCAAACCCGTGAGGAACCCCGCGGCACGAGGATGCTCCCTTTGCCTGCTTTCTCTCCTGCTTCACAAATCTCTCCTACTAAAATATTCTGTAATATGTTAAAACAAAACTTGTTTTAACTTATAGTTAAATTTATGCCCCTAGACAACCAACTCTCTCTACTCTCCTGTATCTCATGGTGTCAATGTTGAAGGTCACACAAGGCAGGCACCTGTGATCGCACCTCACGTCATAGGCAACATGTGAGGATCTCCTGCTATTGCATCTATGACCACCAGGTTGCATAAAACTTCCTCTCCCGACAACTACCACCACAGCCTCTTCATGATCTGGGCAGTCTTCTGCTCCCACCCCTGTCCATAGCCATATCCCTCAATCTTCTTGCCTGTGTGTCATGTCTGAAGGCAAATTAACTAAATTATAGTGACCCCAGTGCTTCCTTCATCTCTTGGAGAAAATTCAAATTCCTTATTTAAACATAACGTTGCCCACTGTGCTTTAACCACACTGCCCTCCGTGAACACACCACACTCACCCCTGGATAGAAACTCTGCTCTGAAAATTCTCCCCCAACCCAGATCTTTGTACAAATCACCTTCTCTTGTCATTTTGAGTCTTAGCTAAAATAATATCATCTAAGAAAAGAAAAACGCTCTCATGATGGTTTCTAAAGTCATGAACATGGTACCTACACACCAGATATCTTATTTTATTCTTACTTCTCATTATTTGGAAAGGGTTGTCTTCTTTGACATTACTCATCTTCCTGACCCTATCCTGCCCGAAGATAAGCATCACTAAACCAAGAACCTTTCCTATCTTCCATCTGTAATACTGGGAATGCTGCTTGGCTCAAAGGGCTTTCAACAAGATGTATTGGATGATTATATTTGGAAGAATAAGATGGAAAAAATTTTTCACCAGGTTCCTGAGTTAAAGGGTGTCTCATGCAATGTGCAAATGTGCACTGTATTGCCTATACCAAGTGCAGTTACCTGTATACAATCTGAAATATCTTTAGTCACAGAAATACTTGCCCACTCATTTTTATCAGTGTATTTCATTTTTATTTTGCTTAATTTGCAGAGCACATTTCTAGACAACTATTTCCAGAATGCAAAGAGGAAAACACTGTAACAAACAAGCCATCTTTCCAGAAAGTTCTATCTTATTTCACTGGTCAATATTTTTTACTGAGGGCTTAGTAAGATAATGAAACATACTCTATATTACTTTATACAAGCCTTATTCTCATTCTATGTCTACAGCACCTTGGGCTCCATTTTTGTGGAAATTAGGAACGTGTACTTGACAATTGGATGTCGATTAATTTTTCCCCACCATTTTATTGAGATATGTAAGTGCAAAATTTAAGGTTGACAGTGAAGTTTAGCATTTTGAGCACCAACTTATCTTGTCACGGTGACAAGGACTTTCTCACTTTACTTTTGTCCCTCCCTCTCCCACCCTTTCCTTCCTCCCCACCCTGCCACCCTGTTTCACTTTGTTTTTCCTCTTAAGTTCCATAAGAGTTGTGATCTGGGACTCTCATATCAGAGAGACCATTCCATGTTTCACCTTCTGCTTCTGACTCACTTCACTAAGCATGATGTTCTCGCGTTTCTTCCATTTGCCCGTAAAGGCAAATCAAAACCACACTAAGATACTATCTCACTCCAGAGAGAATGGACTGTATCAACAAGTCAAATAGTAATCAGTGCTGGCAAGGCTCTGGGGAGAAAGGAACCCTCCTGCACTGCTGGTGGGAATGTAAATTCGTACAACCACTTTGGAAAGCAGTATGGAGATCTCTCAAAAGACTAGAAATAAATATCCCTTCGATCCAGGGACACCCCTCCTGGGAATATATCCAAAAGAGGCCAAAACAACACATAACAGAGATATGTATACCCATGTTCTACTAATTTCTTTTAGAATAGTTGATGTCAGACATTATGTCTCAAACTTGAACTGCACATTGAAACTCACGGGGTATCAGTATGTATACACGCATATAACCATATCTATATGTATACAGGCAGGTTTACAAGCTTGCCCCATAGGAAAATCTGCAGCTAGGGTTGAGGATGTGGGCCGCAGGCATCCCATCCTAATCCATAGCACCATGCTTTCTAATCAGATCCCCTACTTCTCATTCTATTTCCTGGGTGCTGCTGTCAGACTAATCCAATCCCTAATTATGATTCCTTGCCAAGTGAACAGCTGGATGATTAATTATTCAACTCTCCAAAAGATCTCACTTCTTTCCAAAATTAATGCAAGTTCATAGATTTAGATAGATGCCACCACAGTGATGTGACTGAGGGACTGGGAAGACAGGATGCGTGACAGGGACAACAGGCACTTCCACGGAAGGGGAGGTCTGTGGTTGACAATCGTTTGCTTTCTACCTGGTCGATTTATGAGTAAATTGAATTTTGAAAATAAAGAATTGAAGAAGATACACTTTCATAATTAAAAAATACCTTCATGTGCATATTCAAAAATTTCAGCCACTGCCTCTTATGGCATTGTGAGGATACGGGACTACAAGCACATTTTATTAAAATCTGAGGTTGTAAATCAGCATTATGGACTTTATGATACCTAGTAAGATAAAACAAGACATAGATACAGAAAACGTGTACATATGACAGCAGAAAAAACCATCATACAGGGACACTCAGGGTGTCCTACGTTTTTAGAGTTATTTAAGAAAAATACACACCATGACTATTTATGAAATCAAAATGATGTGTTTCTGCTCTATTTTCTCCACTTAGAAAATTTTAAGTATACAAGATAACCACAATTCTGTTTTGGATCTCACCATTTAAGGAAAGAGTTTTCATGAATGAGTCATGAAGTTGACACTATTTTACTTTATAAAAGAAAAGTCTGACACATGCATGCTATCAGGCTCAAATATAATGCCTCTGAGTATAGGAGACTTTTCCTCATCGACTACTAAGACTTTTTTTAATACCATAGCAATTTATAAAGAAATGCATAGATAAAAATATCTCTTTCTCTTTAGGAAATGTATTGCATGCAGATTTATGTCTTCCTTTAAAGATCCAAGCTGCTGTGAGTGTCAGAATTAATTGAGGAGCTTTTGGAAATGCAGATTTCTGAGTTCTTTATTTCAGAAGCAAAATCTAGTTGGGGAGAGGGAGCAGCTAGAATCTGCCTTTCACATGCATGCCAGGCTAATTTGAGTTTTCTGATTTCTGGCTCTCTCTCTCTCTCTCTCTCTCTCTCTCTCTCTCTCTCTCTCTCTCTCTTGTTTAGGAGTAAATCCCATTCTTTTCTGCTCTCTTTCTTGTCTCAGAATTTCCCAAAGAAAAAAAGGCTTGAGGAGAGTTCCCTGGGGCCAACCAGAAATAAGACACGTCCATTTTGGGCTGTGTAGCAAAATAGTGTAAGATGATTAGTTTATGAAACAAATATTTATTTCTCATAGTTCTGTGTTGGAGGCTGGCAACGCCAACACCACGACGGCAGCAGATTCTGTGTCTGGTGCGGGCCTGTTTTCTTGTTCATAGAATGCTGCCTCCTTCCTGGGTCCTCACGGGGTAGAAGGGGCAGAGTAGCTCCCGTGGGCTATAAAGGAAGCAATCCCAACTCCATGAAATCCCTCCCCAAAGCTGCCCCTCCTAATACTATTGCCTTGGAGGATAGAATATCAACGTACAAACGCTGGGGAAGGGCAAATCTTCAGACCACAGCAAGCAGCAAATTCGTCCACAAGTCAACCTGAAAGTCTTCAACGGGAACGTCTGGGGCTGAAGTGTACACGGAACTTTAATATTTGCAATAACCCTGTCAAATAGTTATTTCTGTACCCACTTTACGACTGAGGAAAATGGAAATTATAGAGAATGTTATGTGCCTAAAGTCACACGGCTAAAACGTGGCAAAGCAAGAATTTAATTCCAGGCTTTTCTGACTCAAAAGCCTATAATTTAGCAAAGTCGTTGAAAGGCTTTGCTCCAACGGAACATGAGGGCAAATAACTTACCCTGGAGGAAATGTGGTATATTATCCGAAGCTTTTTCTTTCTTTTCCCTATAATTTCTACTTAAAATCTTACACATTTGAGGGTTACAAAACTTAGATTATTGCTGGACTGAGACTCAGCTCTATAAGCTGACTCTTATAAACCCAAAGATTATCTAATTAAGCTTTACATCTTCTCAAAATTATTTGAGTAGAAGAAAGGACAAACGTTTGATACTCAATAAAATCCTTGCATAGAAAGAGTGATTGCCTCATAGACATAGGATGTAAAAGAATACATCATTATATTATCAAGTATATGAAATAACTAACAAAAAATTAAGATGATGTGTCTGTGAGATAAAAATCAAAAAACTTTAACCATATTTTTCTTTTCTTTTAGACCTGATGCTTTTCAAGCTCAATGAGGCATTCACAGATGATTTCAAAATGTATTCTAACCAAGGTAATTTATGGAACTAATGAATGAAAGTTTTTCATGGGATTTTAAGTATGTTTTTAGTGAGTCTAAAGTTTATAAAAAGCTATAATGGCACTAATTTCTTCTTCAAATATTAATTGAACAATCCATGTATAAAAACCAAGATGTATAAAGATTGCTCAAATGGCAATTCATAAAGAGTTTTTAAGCAGGAGTGCCATACATCAAGAACAGGAGACTGGTTACATTTAGTTATATAACAAGCTCTGTAACTTCACATAAGTCAGTCTGGCTTCAGCCAAAATAAACAGCAGCATCAGTAGAAACTCGACACAACGAGCAGGCAAACAGGAAAATCCTCTTGTCGTTATTGATCCCGCCTATTATGAGAATTCTAGTGACCTACATGTGACCTACGCATGACCTATTTTCCAAGTACAACTCATTTTGACACAGTCAGCCAGCAGACACTAAATAAATCATTACAACATGCTGTCAAATAGAAATCACTTCTTTATTTTATGATGTCAGCCATAAATCCTTACTAAATGTGTTTCCCACGAGGTTGTTTTGTGTGGAAAAGTGCAAAATAAGAGGAAAGGAAAAAAATTAAAGTGAGAAGTGTGTCATCATAAATCCAGACAGAAATAAGTTTTAAACAGATAGTGAACAAGGTTCACATTCTCATAAAGACGAGTGTAATTCTTTTATTGCTCTAGGGGAGTTGCAAGAGGTGGTCTAATAATTTAGTTTTGAATTTGTATATAGTGAATTTCAATTTTCAAATTAAAATAGAATAGAATTTTATTGCTCTAAAATCAGTTTATACTGATTTCCTATTTCAGAAAACATTCAATGTCAGCAAAATATTTATAAAAGGAGTATCAGTTTTGGTTTTGTCTTGTTTTTGCTGTACAGGGAACAAGTTCCGGGCCTCACGCATGGCAGGCAAGTGCTCTACCACTGAGCTACATCCCCAGCCCACGGTAAAAATTATTAATATCAGTTCCATTAGGAGTGTGGTCATTACATCAAATGGTATTGGTGTTACGAGATCGTAGAGACACGGTTTAAATCCTTTTGAAATAGAAAATCTTGAATTCTAAGGCAAAAAGATCAAATAAGAAAAATCATGTGAAAGATAACATTGGGCTGTAATCCATAATCATTGTTGGTCTAGGGAAGAACATGGACTACTCATAAAACATACATTTATGTTAGGGTGTTATGTGTACAATTTTGTAAAAAACTAAATTTTTATTGAGATGGAAAATAAGTTTTAACCACTAAAAAAATCGTATTATGGTAGTGCTAGACTAGGTAATTCTAGACAACCCTGCAGTGGGAGGCAAATGGGGATCAATGAGCTAAACAGTCAGAAAAATAATAAATATTCATGGACTTACAGAGGAAGAACTCCCCAAAAGTTGAGCCCCACACCTGCAGTCTGTCTGTTTGGAAATGACTAAAAGACTCCTTAAGAGCAGAAACATAAGCAAACTTGGTGGCACAGGCCTGTCACCCCAGCACTCCAGGAGGCTGTGGCAGAGGCTCACAAGTCCAAGCCCAGCCTGGGCAACTTAGCAAGATTGTGTTTCAAAATCAAAGCTAAAAAGGAACTGGAGATGCAGCTCAGTGTGAGGGCCCTGGGTTCAATCCTCAGAGAGAAAGAGGAGCAGGAGGAGGGGGGAGGGAGGAGAGGAGGGGAAGAAGGAGCACCAACAACCTAAACAGAGCAGATCATTTGCTGAATTCACCCCAACAGAGATGAACTTTGAGTCCTAGAGCCTTACAGGATGAGACTATGGTGCAGTGCCTGGAGGTTTTATGCCAGAGCATAGACAACCTGCAGTTTAGGATAAATGGTGACACAGGGCAGAACGAACTCTCACAGATCAAAGGTCATTTTTTATATTTTTTCTTAATCTGTGACACTGTAGCAGGGTGGTCAGTGAAGTGTAATTCTCCTTACTGTGTGAACCAGTAAATAAAAATATACTCTGCAGAAAGATATCCTTCTAAACCTCGATTATCTGTCTTCTTTTCCTGTGAAAAATTCTACACACAATAGAAAATAATAAAAACTCAGCAAAGATTGTTCTTAAAGGGAAATGTGTTGAAATGTCTATTCTTTTAAAAAATGGACAAAATAAAAATCAATGCTTTTTCTCTATCTCATCAGAGAACAGAGGGGTCATAGTGCCATGAAATAAATTGTATTCTTTCAAAATTTATATTTTAAAGCTCTATTTTAGTCACTTTCTCATAGCTGGGACACAAAACCTGACTCCCACAAGAGGTTTATTTCAGTTCATCTGAAAGGCCTAGTGGAGGACAGTTGCTTATTCCATATTGACTGGAAAGTAGAGAGAAACACAAAGCCAGGGCAGGAATACACCCCTCCAGGCCACGCCCCCAATGACCCATCCCTCCCATCAGGCCCCACCTCCTAACAGCAGGGGAAGTCATCAGCGTATTAATGCGTTGGATCAGGTTGACCTCCATGATCCAATCACCTTCCAAATACATGAGTCTTTTGGAGGGCACTTCAGATCCAAACCATAACATCTACCAATGTGGTGATGTTTGGAAATGGTGCCTTTGTCTGTGTGTCTGACTCTCTCTCTCTCTCTCTCTCTCTCTCTCTCTCTCTCTCTCTCTCTCTCTCTCTTCCTTCCCACCCTGAACACCCTAACCAGAAACTGAACATCTGTCACCTCAATCTTGGACCCCCTTCCCCAGTCTCTACAACCATGAGAACTAATGTCTGCTGTCTAAGCCACGCTGCCTGTGGCATTTCATCAGCCTAAGCTGACAAATGCACCTGGCAAAGCACTACCCTGACATCTGGAGCCTCAAGATCTTGCAAAGAATTGGAGCCAAGATCTACCTACCCAGAGTAGAAGTTGAGCCAACCCTAAACTGATAGAAACAATTCTATGATAATTTTAATGGATTTCTAGAGAATGTTTCAGAGGGGCCCTCACATTTCTATGGACTTTACATTCACAACCCCTTCTATGTTCTCCATAAGGATTAGCAAAAAATTCCTTCTTAACCTTCCAAAGAGAACAAACATAATAGTTGTGACATAAGCCCAGGGTATCCTCTCCTCCAAAAACAAAAGCCTACTGTCCTGGGGAAAAGACTTTTCCAGAACCCATTTCAACTGATGAATGATGTCTCTTCCACTCCAGTTTTTTATACCATCATACCTCACCTCCATACCAGGAGTAAAGGAGTCAACAGGAGTCAGGTCTTTGAGTAAATCCAATGGACTTCAGTAGCCAAGGAGGAAGGAACAGGGCAAACTAAGCTGGAGAATCATTCTTGAAGGTCACAGATCTGTGGTCTCCCGAAACATTAAAATTTAATTCAAATAGTAAAGAAAACTTCCCCTTGCTTAGAGTATACAAGCAACAAGTGTGATCGGGGTGTACAAGAGCTGAAAGAATTACAAAATACAGATTTTTCTAAGAAGATTCCAAACTCTAAAGGACAGATCAAACAAGGACACTAGAGGAATATATAGCCAAGGGCCAGGCACTTACACCCCCTGAAGCAAACACTGCATACAGTCCAATTCCTGGCCAAGTCAAATCCCCATATCAACCACCTTTGGGATACAATACATCCAGTTCTCACCCAAAAATTACAAGGCAAACCGAAAGGTGGAAAGGAAAACAGTATGCAAATATAAAGTAATAATCATAGTAGAAATCGATGCATGTCACAGGTGTTGGAAATATAAGACCATGAATTTAAAGCAATCATGATTAAAATGTTCAGAAATCTAATGAAATAAAAGTGTCAGCATGGACACAGAGATGGGTAACACAAATAGATACATAAAAACTCCAAGGAGGAATCAGAGAAAAGCATTAGAAATGAAAATAGTGTAACAGACATGAAAGGTTTTTTTGATGGACACATCAATTCAACACAGCTAAGGAAAAAAAAAAAATATATATATATATATATATATATATATATATATATATATATATATCCTGCAATGTAATATAAAAAGAAAAAAAGAGGATATCCAAAATTTGGGGACAACTTCCAAAGTTGTAAGATAAACAGAAGTAAAATAATAAAAGGAAAAGAGAATAAAGCAAGAGAAATTTTGAAGTAACCATGACCAATAACTAAAACTTGATGGACACCAAGCTATTGACTTAAGAAGCTCAGAGAATAATAATCACGTTAAGAGCTAAAATAAAAATGACATTAAATTTTATCACACTTAAATTGCAGAAAAACAAAGACAAAGAGAAGACCTTTAAAGAAATTAGAGAAAAGAAAAGGAAAACAGAAATTGAGTGATTCAAGCATTTGGTGTCAAAACATGAGAAGGAAATTTCAGGGAGAAAAGTAAAAGCCAATCTCATTCATGAACAAAGATTCACCAATTTTTTAAAAACGTACTTTAAAAATGATTGCAGATATATAAATATAGAAAAATAATAATAGATTATACCTCATTCAAGTTTATTCCTAATTAAATTCCTAATTAAAAATCATTTAATATTTTTAAATTATTCAGTGTAACAAATCACATTAAAGAAAGTATGGTCTTCTCAATAGATGCAGAAAGAGAATTTGATAAAATTCAACATCGTCACATTATCACAAGTCAGGCAAGTAGAGAATTTTTAAATTTGCAAAGAGCATCTGCAAAAATCTCAAAGCCAGCACCACACATAGTAGAAAATGCTGGCAGCTGCTTGAAGTTTGGAAATGAGAAAATTTCCTCCGCATAGATCCTTCCAGCCAACGTACATGTAGGGAGTATCCTAATTAGTGTAGTAAGGAAGAAAATGTTTAACATAATAAAGGTCAAAAGAAGCAAATAGCAATGCTATTCTTCATAGGCTGCACAACAGTTCACATAGGGAGTTCTGAAAATCTGACAGTACGTTTAGTAAGTTTCCTGGATGACACTATAAACAGTGAAATTCTAATGTTACTTATATTAGCATCAAACTACATATTTACTCAGAAATAGCTAATCAAATACATTCAAGATCTTTACATAAAAATTATAAAATATCAGAGGAGAAATTTAGAAAGGCTTATGGAGTAGAAGATTCAAGGTTAAAGAGAGGTCATTTCTACTCAAATTAATATTGAGATTCAAACAACCCAAATCAAAGTCAAGGGGCACATGTATATCTAGATATATAAATTCATAAGCAGGTTATAAATTTTATGTGGAGATAATAAGGGAAAAGAAATGACCTAAATATTATTAAGTAAAAACAAAGTCAGAGGATTTTTAAAAACTGGATGTCAATTCTTATGATATCATAAGACATAAAATGCTGTGTTGGCAAAATACAACTAAGATGGATCACTGGGCCAGAATCCAACCCAGATGCACAGTGTGTTTCTGACAATGCTCACACTCAGAAGGGAATAGCTACTTTAAAGACATGGCATTGGGTCAACTGAAAATCCACAGAAGAGAATTTAAAAGAAGAACCAGTCTGCTCAGCAGTACAGGTCTGCAATCCCAGCACACTGGGAGGCTGAAACAGGATGATCCCAAGTTTGAATCCAGCCTGGGCAACTTCGCAACTTAGCAAGACCTTGTTTCAAGATCAAAAGTAAAAATTGGGCTACAGATACATAGCTCAGTATGAAGCCTTGGGCTTTGGGAAAGAGGAGAGAAAGAGACAGTGAGAGGTTAATCACCTTAAATCATATTCAGAGAGGAAATCTAGAGAGTCTGCACATATAAACATGAAAGGCAAAATATGCAATTATAAACATGAAAGGCAAAATATGCAATTATATTGCTGAACATCTTCTGTTTTGAGGATCACAGACATTTGTTAATTGTAATACAAAGCCACTGACCCTATACAGAAACTGGTAAATGTGGTTAATGAAAATATATTAAGAATTTCTGCCTATATAAAAATGTTATAAAGAAAAAAGAATTCACAGCAGACTGGAGAATCTATTTTTCAGTATTCAGAATACAGAGAGAACTACAAACCAATAAGGAAAAGAAAGACAAAGGAAATCTGTATAAACGAACACATCTCTGGAATACTTTTCAGCCTTATTAGTCACGGGGCATCGCAAATTAGAACCACAGCCTTGGACTTCTGCACACCAACTCCAGTGGTTAACACTAAGGGGAGTAATAAAAAACCAAAACAAATGAAAACTGAGGATACCAAGTGTTACCAAGAACGTCGAGTAGAGGATGAGGGTGCAGCTCGGTGGTAGAAACTGTGACGTGTGAGGTTCCATCTCCAGCACCAAAAATAAGTAACTTATTTTAAAGGCCATGGAGCAAATGGAATTGTAACACACAGCTACTGAGAGTTGAAATGAATACAATCTCCATAAAATTATTTCACACTTTCTACTAAACATATACATATTTTATGAGCTGGCAATTCTACTCCAAAGAATGCAACCAAAAGAAACACAGGAAGTTTCCCAAGTTCTAAATGACTATACAAGGATGCTCTTGAAGTAATGTCCTCAATAGTCCCAAAGAGCAATTCACACATCCAATGGATACGCAAACTGGGCTACACTTATACGATGGAGTATTCTGAAGCAGTAAAAATAAATCATACATACCTGCATACAACAAGGAAGATGCATGCATAACTTTAGCTCAAGAAGCCAAGAGCCAAGTTTTTGTATTATATAATTCCTTCTGAATCTAATCCGAAGGCGGCAAAACTAGTCTACCATGTTAGAAGCCGTGATAGTAATTAGCTGGGGGAGAAAAAGGAAGCGTTACAAAGTCCAAGCATGAAAGAAGGGGTTCACATACTATAGCATTCTTGGCCTGGGTAATATTTATAGATTTATTTTTATAATTCAATAGGCTGCATACACATACGCCTTTCACATTTTCCTGGATATGTGCTGTACTTCAGTATAAAGAGTTAAATGAAAATAGTCCTGCTACCTGTGAAAAAGAAACATTTCCTCAAATACTTTAAAAGATAGCTCAGTGAAGACAGCCAAGATCTAAATTTTTACATGTGTTTACCCAAAGCGACGGAGAAGACGTTGAAGAATACCTCATTAAAATTATATTTTTCATTTTCATGCTTTTCTATAGATCATTAAGAAAACCATGAGAAATACCTTCAGCTTTGATTCTAGATATTATATAATTTATCATGCATTATACCATAAAGAGCTCCATTAACATCTTTTCATTTTATCATTAATATTACAAAGAATAATAGCATTCTTATGACCATTATCATTAAAATAACTATTGTTCAGTGTTGAAAGAGTACTAGCGACTTCCCCATTAGGGACATTATGAAAACTTCAGGTAAATTATTCCTCACTCACCGCTACAATCTATTAATGTTTTTGCACAGTCATTCGAATATATTGATTAGCCTTTAGAATGCTTCAAAGTGCCATTTACTTATTAAATGAATCACTAATTATTTTCTCACATGGAAAGTTACATATGTGTCTTAGGGACTCAAAAACCGACCATTTTCCAAGCAGATTAAAATTAAATATCACATTAGTCTTCTTAATTTGAGAAAGTGAATTATTTTAAAAGATTAGATAAGAGATCAATCAGCCCATACTGTTCCATATAGGTAAGAGCTCTTACTTCAGCCTCTGAAACCATGCACTATTTAATGTTTATTAATTATACGACTAAAGTCTATCACAGACATTAATGTATACTTTACATACTGTGGTATTGGGTTTTTTCTGGGGGGATAAAATTAGAAATTCTTATTTTTATATTCAACCAGACGCTTCTATTTCTTTTTTCCCACTGTGGGGTGTGTGTGTTACATAATGGTTACAATGAGCTTGGGTATTTTGCCCACGTACATATCACATAAACATTACCATCCCTTTCACTTCCAATATTTGACCTTCCTAGGCCCTCCTCACCACCCGCCTAACTCCTGCTATCATACCCATTTGATTCTATAACATGGTGTATTCTGAGTTTCTTACATGAGAGAAACTATGGGATATTTAACCTTTTGTGTTAGTCTGACTTCACTAAGCATGATAGTCTCAGGTTGTGACAGTTTACCTGCAAAAGCTTTGAGTCTCTCTATCTGTGTGGAAGCATAGTAATGTATCATGTACATGCTCCATATTTTTTGTATCCATTGATTTGTTGACGGATATTTCAACGTATTCCTCATTTTAGCCCTGGTCAATTGTAAACACTGGCGTACACTCATTTCCGTTAATGGTGCTTTTAACTCTTTTGGAAAAATAACCAGCAGAGGCATCAGTAGATCAAATGGAATGGAAACATTGAAACTTCGGGAGGACAAACCAGGCAAGAGTCTAGAAGATATAGGGTGAACGAGGACATTCTGCAAAAGAAATAGTCCATAGAATCAACAAATAGGACTATATTAAATGAAAAGGTTTCTGCACAGCAATGGAGACTATCAACAGAATGAAGAGAGAACGGACATAATGGAAAAAAAAATTATCACCTAGACCTCAGAGAGGAGGCTAACAACTAGAACACACAAGGAACTGAAGAAAAATAGATCCCTCAAGATAAAAGACCTGATTAACAAAGGGTAACTGAAATGAATAGGCAGTTCTCTGATGAAGATGCTCAAATGGTCAGCAAAGACGTGAAGAGATGGTAAACACCTGTAGCCTTTATAGAAATTCAAAGCAAAACGACACTAAGATATCATATCACTCATTAAGGATGTCCTATACCAAGAATTCCAACAGCAATCAACGTTGGAAAGCTTGGGGGGAAAGGAACACTTCTACGTTGCTGGTGGGACGGTAAACTGATACAGCCACTATGGAAAGCAGCATGGAGAAGCTTCAAAAGGCATGCTACGATATTGCTTAAATATTATGTACACTACTTAGGGGGTGGCCACTGCATTCTTGTGAAGCTTGCAGCCCACATTTTCACAGAAGCTAGATACTGATAAGGCTAGGCAACCTCTAAAATGTATGGGCGGGTTTGTTGTTGTTGTTATTATTCTTTTGTTTTTTGATACAAGGTTTCACTCTGCAGTCCAGGATGGTCCTGAACTCACCATGTAGCCCAGACCGGTCTCAAACTCACAAAATGTGCCTAATTACAACATTCAGATTTAGCAGCTAGATTAAAAGTTCTTCTTAAAGTTGCTTCCAACTGTAAATTTCACTGAGTATTTTTAGAATGCAAAGACAAAAATATGCTGTGTTATTTTGGGTTTTCTGACCTTGAGGTTCTTGACAATTTGGTCATACAATTCCAGTTTCATTGCATTGAGAGTCAAAAGAGAGATTGGTTTACTTAGTGTAATGACGGAGGAGTAATGCGCAAGCTTTTCTACCTTATTCTTCATCAGAAATGAACTCATCTGTCCTCTGGGACTAGAGAATGATCATATGCACACAGGAGACACTGAGTTAGAGAGTATAGCACCAAATTTTATTTTAATCAATAACACCTGCCTCCTTGAATCACTTTTTGAAATACTGCCAGGTGTAACAGAACAACAAAGCAAATCAGTAAATGTTTCATGTTCCCACGAGTGGCTTGATTGTGATAAATAGAACGAAAAACACAGAAATCTTAAATGTTTTAACGCATATGCTCCATTTTTAATGTTATGATGTCTGAGATTTGGGAAACACTCTACCAAACAGAGATGACACAACCTCATTTATTTCATGTTCAAACAAATAAATTCTTTTGTCTTGGCAGACAACTTTTTCCCTAGCAGCCACAGTCATTATTCCCACAATAACTGAATCACTAATACTGCCTTTTCCCTTCTCCACAAAGAGAAATTAGAAATGGCCATCAAACATTGAAACTGGAGAACTTACCAGGGCCTGGAAAAACATTCCAGCTCCTAATAGAAGGGACTTAGCATGCAACAGTCAAGAAATCTTCAATCAGAGAGATTTCTAAACCTCAACTTCTTAATCTATATATTGGCCATCGAAATAATTTCTTTATAAATCTAAAGGAGAAAGTAAGAGGAAATTGACATCTACCTGTCACGTGCTGAGCCTCTACTAAACACAGTTGTGGTTGCTGTGTTGTGTAGTGTGTAAGGTTCCGTCAGACACCTTATTGGCATCTCATTATTTTGCCTTAAAACCAAGTTGCCCAAACTAGACAATCAAAAGAGAAATGGCCACTCTTCTAAATGTACTTTGATCCAAGTGATAATTCCACTTAGAAAAGAAAGCAAAATAGTCATTACAGTGTAGTCACTTTTTAAATTTTTTATCTTATTTATTTATTTATTTATTGGCTGTGCTGGAGATCAAACCCAAAGACTCATGTGTGCTAGGCATGTGCTCTACCACTGAGCTATAAGCTATACACTTAGCCACTTGACAATATTTTTAATCTCAAGACAAAAAAGCATCAAGAAAATAATTCCTAAGAAAGCTACTCAAGCAAAAATAGTTTTGATTTCTTTAATGTGGATTTTTATTTCCTTTCTAACTAGTTTGCCTTTGAATATAAATTTTGGAAATTATGCTTCAGTTGGTGCAATCACAGCTCTATACACCAACAAGAGATTCCTAAACATCCATACTGTTTCTGTTTCAATGCAAGCAAGATTGGTTGATTAACATTTGAAAGATACTTCAAAGGTGCATAATCAATTTAAAGATACATAACTTTTACAGATATTTTTCTCCATCTGCAAAAAAAATCAGTTTGGAAAATGCATTGCACATGGTTTTAATGGCACTGTGTGAGCCTTTTAATTGAAACCCTTACTTGAATTTGAAGAAATTGCATTATTTATTTAAATATTTAGAAGAATTGTAAGTATTTCCATAAAGAGCACGATAACATGCCAGGTTGTTTTGTACAGACAAAGTTAAAATAAAAAAAAATTCCACTAGGATTCCACTGACAAAGTATGGGGCTTATTATTTTATATTTAAATAATATTTATTCTTCTGTCCCATGTAGTGTAGAATCTATCTTTCCATGCAGTCACATTTTCCAAAGAATCCTCCAGATGAGTCACAAATTCTCAGGTCACAAATGTAACAAAAGGGTACAAGAACAATAGGCACAGTGACCCATGCCTGCTTTGTTTCCTTGAGGTCTGAAAAACATGGCTTTATATAAAAGCAGGAATAGGCTTTCTCTTTGAACATGAGCCCATTCAGCAATCCCTCAAGGACTCAGATCTTGAAGGAGTGGCAGACAGGGATGAGGTAATGTCACACAGAGTACGAACTCTAAAACCAAGAGCTTTTGCTATCATTTTTTCTTTTTTTTCTTATTAAATTGAGGTCTCTGGGAAGTTATAGTTGTATTTATATATGAGGGTTAATAAAATGCACTTGGCCAACTTAAAATGGGAGATTGGAAAAGCAAACTGAGTATTTGATAATGCAAATGAGTTATCCTTGTGTTTTTAGACTCTATTTTAAGAAAAGCTTTTACCTGTCAGAGATTGGTACTGAAATATTTAAAGATGAGAGGTGAGAACGGTTGCAATTTGCTTTGAAATAATGTTGGGAGTGAGCAGTAAATGCATGAGGTAGGACTGTTCGTGGGTTGGTGGTCACTGGAACTCAAAAAAAGGAGCCCATAACGGGTTTCGTTGGCTACTTTGCTGTCTCGTACATATAGAGTATAAGCAGTGGTTGTTGCAAAGATCAAATGCATCACTGTATGTAAGGAGCTTAACATATTTACATTCCAATTTCCTTGGAAAACTTTCTTTTTACTTCTTGTAGACACAAATTTTTGAAAAGACCCCATTGATAGGCAAGCTGTATCTTAGTACTTAGTGGCTCTCAATGCACCACAAGAAAGTAATTTTTATTAAATTACCAGTTTCCATAGCTTGCATTCATTAGCTATGTATAAAAGTTTAATTTGGAGGCCATTTGCATATTGTACATACATTTTCAAAGTAATATATTAAAAATGGATAATATTGGAAGTTGTAACCACCCATTTTAGCTGGCTTAGCTGATGTGGTCAGATCGGAACTACGGGAGGCAAAGAGCAACTGCAGTATCTGTGCGGCTTGTGGATGGTCCTTCGAGTAGCACTGCCTCATGTTAACTTTGACAGTGAGGAGTAGGTTTTCACAGAGAATCATACCGAAAAACACATCTCTGCCCATGCAAACCTCTCCAGTAAGTACATTAAAGCAATCTCTTAATTCTATGCCATTTTCTATGCAGAATTCAAACATTAAATTATTTTTCCTTATTTGAAACATATGAATTCTACCATGTATATCATAGATTCCTTTTAAATTTATTTATTTTAGCTGACAAATAATTATACCATGAAAGAGGCACAATGTAATGTTTTGATCTATGCATACACCATAGAAAGATTCAATCAAGCTAATTAGCATACCCATCACATCACCAATTATCATTCTTTCGTGGTTAAAACATCAAAAATCTATTCTCTCAGCAATTTCAAGATATACACTATTATTAGCTATGCTCACCATGAAATTCTTCAGCAGAATGTTATTATCAATGTCATTGAGTTACGAACACCTCAAAGGTGAGTTTTTGCATAGAGAAATCCACAATTTTTGCATTAAACGTTGAGTTTTGATACATTTATTCACTAGGTTAAGCAATTTCACGTATTATTTCTCTAATGCTTACAAAATTTTTGATAGAATACTGTATAAAGGGACATAATATTGAACAACGTGGGAGTGATTCATCTAGTTTTCCACTCTTATACTAAGAGACTCTAAGTCAACCCTCCAATCTTGCTTTAACATTCTTATTATGGAATAGAAAGATATGCATATTTTTTTAAAAAATACACTGGAAAATAGAGTGCCAGTACTGGACGTTTTATGTAATGACATTCCTTTTTTTTTTTTTCTGTGAGTTGAAGAAATCACCAGAATATAGTACTGGGGGTAAGATTGCAAATCATTGCTTTGTATGTATGTATGTATGTATGTATCAGTTAAACAATGCGTTTCAAAGGTACAGTCTGAACGAGGAAATAGGCTTTCTTATAAACACATTTTTTGTGTTACCTCTAGTTTTTGAATTTTTGATTTTTAATTGCACAAATAATGTATAGCATAGTTACAGGGTACGATGTATGGTATATTTCAAAGTGACTAAAAGAATACACGTTCAGTGGTCCCATCACAAAGAAGGACCAAGGATTCAGTAGGATGCACAAGTTCATTTGCAGATTTGATCATTCCGCAGGGTAAAGATACATGCAGCTAAACATCACTTTCAGCACCCCAGTACAAGCTATTGGCAAAGGCAAAAATCTAAAGAACACAGGCTTGGTTGGTTTCTCCAGCTGTAGCACAGTGGTCCGGACTGCAAGGCTGCAGGAAGGTCACGGTCCTGAAAGTGTTAATGCTCTGTGGAGCTGTGCCCATGCCACTCGCTGGATGACGGCACGCACCAGCTTGCACTAGGATGCGTTAGCATTTCTCCAACCATTTGATTAAGATAATTTTAATTAATACTATACATTTTTAAAGATACCAAATTACTTTTGAGTCCAGAGCACTAACATATAATTAACCTGGCACATGCACTTGATGGAATATTATGAAGCAATTAAAATGTTGATTTTTGCACACTATTAAAAAATGAGCATGCTCTCTTCACTGTTAAAGGGTGACTCACGATTATGTGATCAGCAGAGTTATAAATTAATTCAAAGTTAAGCATAGCAAGAAAGGAAAAAAGGTGCATCCATTTCTTAAATGATAATATCTTAGTTTTTTAACTTCTATTAAGCTATTTCTCACAATACACTTACACAAAGATTATAAAGAAGAAGGAAATACCAAATTCACTCTTTTTCCCATTTGCTATTGGCCTATTTTACCTTGTCCTGGACCTCACCATCAATGGAACGAGTTCTGATTTTCTCTAACTCTGGGCTCCAATGTCCTCGTAAGAACATCCCCAACCTGAATGGTGATTTTCAGCCAAACTTCTGAATATTTTAATCTTATAATCCAATCTTCTGAATATTTTCTAAATTTGCCTTTCGAGAAATCACATTTGTATTAATCTGAGAATAACAAATAAAGGAAACTCATTTGGAGAGCTTGCTACTTTGCAAACCTTCTATGGATTGCTTCACGTACATTGTCTAATTTCACGATTTTCTTAGAAAAGATAGGGTTTTTTTCTTCATAGACAAGAGAACAAGCACACAGAAGGTGAAAGCGATTTACCCAAGGTCACAAATTTAACAAGGTGAGACAGGAAAAACAAAGAGCACACCTTCAGCATTATTTTAAAAGACTGTGATGTCGTATTTTTGTGCTTTAAAAGCTGGCAAAAATCAGAAAACTGGAGAACGCTAAGTGTTGGCATGAATGCAGGACATAGGAACACTCATGTATTGTTGGTGGGAATGTAGAATGGTATAATGATTCTTGAGGGTGCCCTAGCATTACACAGCATGCCAGTGGTAACTACACATACATATGTGAGGTAGATGAGTAGACTGCACGATGCTGTAACAATGTTCAGGCCCTTAGGATTCTTCTCATACGTGCTAAATAAAGTTGGAGAGACCAATAGAGCAAACTCTAAAGTTTGCTTACAACTGTGAACTTTTATTCACAAAATGAAATGACAGATTTAAGAGCTGACCATCACTCTAGCACTTGATGGTCTAGACCTTGTTAGTTCTGGCTACTTACTGAGACCATTAGGTAGGTAATACTTGCTACGTGTTCTGTTCCTAAAAATGTGTAACAGTGAAGACAAGCCCTCCCACTCCACATCTGACACATGCCACACCGCATTCAGAGGCCTCTTCTCCCTCTGTCACACACCCTCAGCCCCGCACTCCTTAAAAAGATGGCTAACAACCTCTGTCTCTACTGGGCTTCTTTCCATTACTATTTAACCTTTGACAACATAACCTTCCCCGTCACTGTCCTGATATGGGTAGTTCGGTGGTCACCACATCCTCCGGGCTGTCATTTCCAACACCTTCGCTCAGTTCTCGTTGCTCATTCTGTACTTTCCAACAACCAACTCCCCGCTCCCCAACATCACCCACAGGTTCCCTGCCTGGAAACTTCTCCCCACCCTTTGGACTCCTGGCTCAAACATGAGCTACGGCACAAAGCCTTCCCTTAGGGCCATGACAGGTCTGTTGATTCTACCATAGACCCTGGGGTCTCCATTCACATTTTTACTAAAACAGAAGCTAGATCATAAGAAAGCACTGTTTGCATGTCCCCCTCAAAAAAGAGACAGTCATGACTATAACTCACTGCTGGTGGAAAACCAATCATTAAGTATCTGCTGAATAAATGGATACTTGATGCAAAAAGCTTGGTAAACATTCCTTCCTGTTATTCACCACTCCCCGTTTGAAATAACCAACAACATTCAGTGACAAATTAGGCATGTAATTATCCAATCTTCCGTTCAAATTTCAGCTCATTCTTTCATTCCAAGTCTTACACTCCAAAATTTTACATACCTTCTCCACATGAGCTGCAGAAGCTATGCTAAGATTTGTGGGTTCTCACTTTTCCTCCTCCCCACTTTCATTCTTGATGGCCCTGGAATGCTTCCCAGATATCATCCACCCATGAAACCGTGCTTGGAATTTCTATCTAAAGTTACATTCCAAATGCTCCAGTACC
Organism: Ctenodactylus gundi; assembly: GCA_004027205.1. Taxonomy (NCBI): domain Eukaryota; kingdom Metazoa; phylum Chordata; class Mammalia; order Rodentia; family Ctenodactylidae; genus Ctenodactylus; species Ctenodactylus gundi. The sequence continues at coordinate 26,398 of PVKB01004057.1, forward strand.
ACAAGCTTTTCTGGCAACCCTCCACCGCCGATGTCCTCACTTTCTTTAAAGCTGCTCGTTGTTTCTTGAGTGCTTACATAGTTGTTGAGTTATTTCTGTAATAAGTAGCTTCAGTTCTGCCTTTGTGGCCATGGGAAAGCTTGCAGCCTCCCAAGAGGTGTGGATGTCTCAAGTGTAAAATTGGGGAAAGAGAGACACCCTCTCTCTTTGCAAGGCAGTACTGGACAGTCAGTGACCTGTGTGCAGGTCTGGTGTTTTACTATTATATAAACAATTTTACAGGAAACCAGCATCACACAGGGTCATCCTGAGGCTGTGGTAGAATGAGACAAACACAAGACTATTATTTAATCACACTGATGAATAACAAAATTCAAGTAATGTCTAAACAACTGAGGTGACAAATGTCCACCTCTGGCTAACACGAGTGAGTGTTCCCTTTGCTTTATTAATTGCAGCTTTTAGCTCTGTATCACTCCTACTACCTCCTAGATAAACATTAGGTTTCTTAAGTAGAGTGTGTCTTCTTCCTTGTTGAATGCAGTACCAAGCCCAACTTTGATGTGAGTGTGTTTCTGATGGTGATTAACTGGTGGGTAGCCACAGTAGTTACTATTTCAATCTGCGTGTTTGTTACTATTTGTTGATTGTTAGTAGCATATTTCAAGAGAGCTCATCTCCTTTGCCTTTTTTTTTTTGATCTATAAACACCTAAGTTAATAGTCAAAATTTAACAAGGCGAAACTCCTAAGTAAACTTGATGTGACAAATTTATTTGTAAGTCTTCTTTGGGTAGACATATCTGTATTTCTTTATTTACAGACAATTATTTTATTTTTCTCCTTTGTTTGGGCTCATTAAAACCACCCAGAGATTTTTTTTTCCAAGGGCCCACAGTGATGCTGGCTCCTGTGACCAAAATACAGCTGCCAAAATATCTCTCTGCATATTGATTTTTATTTTTTACTGAAGGTTCTTTTAAAACATTTCTCTCGTGATGATATAATTCATGATACCCTGTTTTCAGAAGTTTTATCGTGAAAAAAGAGTAGTGAAAGTAAAAGAAAATTAATAATGTCAAGTCCCCGGTGTCATCTAAGGATCTGATTTGAGCAACGTCGAAAGGTCGCGAGCTCCCCAAAGCCTGGTCTCAGTACCTTCCACGTGGCTTCCATTTGTTGTCACTGGAGTCGTGCCTCTGGAGAGCTATATGCCATTGTCAAAGGAAGCCACATTAAATGCACAGATTTCTTCTTCTTTCTTTGAAAGAGAGAAGTGTGTGAGGGATCTTGTCCCACAGAACCACATAATTGTCCATTACCAGAAATGAATTCATCGTGGTAGCCAATTGTCACTCTGGGAAAAGGGGACCAACTAAGTTTAGCCTGAAGCAGACAGGGCCTTTTGTTCTAATCAGGTAATAAGATGCAAAAGGATGAATTCAACTTTGACGCTTCTTGTAGTAAGAAGCTGTGAGCACTAAGCCACCCACCACAAAGGATCGATCGCTCATATATGTCTCTAGGTCTTACACACTCATCTGTTGATGTTGCCCGGGACTTGTTTTGAGATAACAGTTTCCTCAAGCTAAAGTGGATACCAAAATACCTCCAAGTAGAGGTCAAAAATAATTAAATTTCCATGAAAGCATTTTTAAAATGTTCCTGCATATGTTTTATTTTTATATAAGTGAGAACTCTCATTATATATTTCCTTTAAAATAGAACTTGGGAATAAAGGAGGAAAGACGTGTGGTGGTTAAGCTAGACTGCATCAGCTCATTGCCTTGGAAGCCACTGAGGATTGCGAGTTAGGAAAGCACACTTCTGGGTGTCTCTGGGTAGGTCGCAGTGACCCTGGGTATTATACCTAGTTCCTGAGCCCTACTTTTCTAGAGGTGTGCCCCTGCTCTGCTTCCTACCCATCATGAACTGGGCAGCTTTGTTCCACCATGCTCTTCTAGCATGATGCTCCTACCTTGAAGCCATAAATTAAGAGCTCTAAACTGTGAGCCCAATTAAGCCTCTTTTCCCTTAAGCTGTGGACAGTGGGTGTTTGTTCCAGCAACAAAAAATCCGACTACTGTAGGAAGAAAAGAAAATCCTGGTCACAAAACTATCACTTTAGAAACTTATCAGTGAGCTGGGTTTTTTTCTCTTGCCACTTGTTTACAGCGTCATCTATTAAATCATTTTACAATTGCAATTTAATATGAGTAAATATAATCTCTTCCATTTGTACCAGTTAATTAGCATTTGGAGGACATATTTGTTCTTCTCAGACTTTCCAAACACGACGAGGTGTGTGTATATATGGTTGTGTGTTTTTGCAAATTCAACCTTTCCAATATCAGTGAAAGTAAAGGACAGACCGTTTGTGATTTACAGAATAAACCCCCTTTAAATAGACACTATTTAAATAACTTGCTCAAGGTCAGATTGCAAAATCGGTAAACATCCCTGACCAACTCTCTTCCACCGCCAAGATCAGAGCTTCTCATGACGAATGTCAAATGAAAAGATGAATTTTAAAAGGTACATATTTTCTCATGAATTTTCACAAGTTGTAGAAGCCAGTGCTTTCCACAATAACTAGGCGTAACTTCTCTCCCTGCTCCAGTTGAGTATTCCCCCCCTTGGGCATGCCTGTTCATCCCCATGAAGAGCACATCCAGAGGAAAAACAATCAGGGAAAATATTAGACACACTAAAGTGCTCACAGTCTGACAGAGTTTGTTTCTGTTGGGAAAAATGAAATAAAGCAACTGTATTGACTATATTTTTCTCTGAACTCATTTAAGTCCCTAATGTTTGAGTTATTTTATAGCTATTTGATAGATCCAGCAGTTCTCAGAAGAGACATTGAGGGCTTCCTGAATTTAACAGACACTCAAGCGACAGAGCAAGATGAAAACTCTTCTTAGGGCGAAAGGAGACCTGTCCCAGGGTGTCCTCCACTCTCCCACGTGGAGACACTCACTGCTGCATGGATGTGCCATTTTTTCCCATAGGTGATGGCTTTGTATACATGTCTCCCTGTCAGGAAGCCTCCATCCTTGTTTTCCCATCCAAGCTAACACCTTGCCTGATCCTCATGGGCCGTTAGGGCACCCTACGCTTTGTCCCAAGGATCTCAGTCCTTTTGCGGGCCTCTAACCCCCACCCAGCAGGCCACGGGCACCCAGGCCTGTGTGGCTTTCATGTGTATATACCCAGCAGCCTGTTGGAATATGTAGCACACACTGACTTAATGGAGAAACACAACAATTTGTGAGTGGTAATCCTAAACCACGAGGGTTCCTATCATGGTGCCTGAGTGACTAAAAGTGTAAAATGAGTGGTATTATGCAAAGTGGGTTTGGCTTGGTGGCCCTGCCCCCCTTTTGTATTATGATTAATGCTGCCTCTCCGTGTCATTGAGCAAGTCATCATGTTTCCCGCAGAGGGCTTTTTCTGCAGCTTCTCTGGGGATATTAAAATTATTGTCTGCAGGTATTAAAATTACCCTGAGAATAACTATAGAAACAGTAAGGTAAGAATCTATAGGGGGTTTTGTTTGTTTTCCTAATAAAAAAATATACATGTGGTGAGGTGGTTGGTGAAGAGAGTGAATTTGGCAGAGAATCTGTGACTGTCACATCCAGGAGCAAAAGAACAAAAAGCTCTGTGTCAGAAGGAAATTTAGACAACCATAGTCAAGAAAGCCGTTTCACTGGGCTTCCAGAGATTAAAATCTTTATGATACAAATTTCGAGGCTGTTATGGTCAGATCCTTATTTCTCACATGAGGTAAGAGGCAGAAGTGAACATTTCACCACCAGGAATAACGCTGAGGTGGAGGAGGCGCTTTGGGTCCCTCCTTCCTGGCACTGCAGTGGTGACAGCCTGTCCTGCTGTGACAGCCACCTTCAAGCTGTGAGACCAGGGGATGCCCGTGCTCAAGAAACAAATCTGTACCCAGGTATCCATGTACATGCTCAAGCTTTAAAAATTCAAATTCCACGACCATTTGTTTTTTCCAATAAGATTTCTTCCCTAAGGACTCAACACTCCAAGAAAAAAAATTACTTTTTTCTTTGTGTTTGACTAAGGCACATTTCCCGAATGACAATTGATGTGCTTCAGCAACTCTGGTACTGTTTACTAGAAAATAAATCTCTACACTCCACATTGTCAGAAGACATCTTTGCCCATTTCCTCAAGGATGTTTTCTAATCATTTTTAGTCATCTTAAGGTTTCTTTTTTAAAAAGACAATTAAGTAGAAAGGAGGTGTGCTGAGTGGTTTTTTTCTACCCTTATATCCCTAGTAACTACCTTAAAAAAAAAAAAAAACTCCTATTGTGGATGCTTAATAGTGTGATTCCCGTGTTCCCTGTGAGACCTTGAATTTCAGAATTGATATAGGGTCCCCGTTTTGGTGGGAATATAACTCCCTATTTAAAATACAGCAGAATGCTTTACTAATGATAATTATTTTAAATAATTTGATACATTGTATGATTTATTGACTTTGGAAAGCCAAATGAGGGATAACAGTAATACTCAAAATTTAATGTACATGAGAGTTACAGAGATCTTGTTAAAACGCATGTTCTGACTGAGAAGCTCTGAAGGGAAGCCTGAGGTTCTGCATTTCTAACAGGGATCTCTCTCTCTCTCACTCTCTCTCTGGCAGTGCTGATGCTACTGAGCCCAGGACCTCAGAACCACAGAACCACACGGAGCAGCAAAGCTGTAGATCTGTGCTGCCCAAATATGGTATGCACCGCACACATCACGTGGAGGACTGGCTGAGCCACTATTCCTAAAGCCATCCCCTGCGGTTCTGAACAGGTAAGTCTCAAGTGGCACCTTTCATTCTACCTTTCATTCCAAGGTGATATTAATATTGCAAGACAGTAGATCAGACTTTGAGTAACACAGGAGGTAGTGGAGTAGTGGAACACAAAATGCCAGCCTGGTCCATGCCACACGAATAAGTGGTATGGCCGTTAGAATTGAATTGCACCTTGATTGGCTTTGGGATCTACTCCAGGGATTGGTAGAGAACATTTTTAGATTTGTCCAGGTGGATGACAGAGACAGGGCCTTGGCGTCTTTGCCTGGTCCCTTGCCAATTCTGCTTTCCTGCTGCCATGAACTAAATATTCACTTCTGCCATGTTGCCTCTGCCATGGAGCCAGCCAATCATGGATTGAAACTGGGAGCAAATGGGACATCCCCTGCTTTAAATTGTGGGTGTCAAGTATTGCTTCTCAGCAATGAGAAAACTGGCTGACACATCTGGTTTGGACATATCAGGACATTTATATAAATAAATGATAGCGTGTTTTGGAATGTTTCAAAACATAGCACTTTTTATAAGGTGGACCGAGTTGAAAAGAATACCACAGGTGGGATAGGAAATTGGAGGAGCTTAACTTCTTCAGGAGGAGAAAGTAAGAGGTGTGGAGGAAAGCAACATTTGAGTTGATTTGTTTTAGGAGTGTTAGAGAAGGGAGCACAGAAACCTTTACAGGCCAGCCAACAGTCACTGTGATTTACTGACCACATCAAGAGACAAAAGCAGCCACTGGGAATTAAGAGAAATACCAGACTCCATACTTTCCAAACTTCAGAAAGGTAAAGTTCCAGAAATAGCTGGAAGAATTCAAGTTAGCAAGAAAGCCAAAGTGGATTCAGGATGGAGTAAACATCCTAAGTTTCTCTATAATGAAAAGAACAATCCAGGTAAATTAACTGTCTGGCCACATCCCACTTGGACAGCCTTTGGTAATGTGATGATGAAAAGGGACAATGCTTGCTTGAAACAAGTTAGCTTTTGGGTACCTATAATATATGGAAACAGAAGAGTATCGAGTTGAGGTCCATGAGCAGGGCCCTTGGCCGTGACAGCCTAATGAGCCAGGAAAGGCTAGGTTCATCTCGGGGGAAGCAATCACACCCTTAGCGTTTAAGGGGCAGTGAAAGTCCAGAGAGAGGAATCGAGTTTATACTCTGACCTTCAGAGTGTGGTTCAGCCCCCACCTGCTAAGGAAAGAATCTAAAAAGGGGGGCGGGGAGGGGGGGGGGGCTTCAGTATATTTAATGCACTAGCTCCAGTACACAAGTTAGGTCAGTTATAGCAAGAGAAGCCATTGCAATTTCCAGATATGCAGAAGATCTTGCTGGATTCCGGCTTTTAGAGCTTTATAACTTTATCTGAGAGCTTTGTCTGTCTCTCAAGGAGGAAGAATAAGCCCTCATGCAATGGCTGAGCAGAGATGGCAGATGGGCAGCCCCCATCCCTTTGTCCTTCTGGTGGATAGCACCAACACATGTGAACGCCACCAGCTCCCGGCATCCTCCAATAGGGGAGCTCCGGTTGCCCCCACTGCATCCCTGATTAGCTGCTTGTCCTTCTCCTTGCTTCGCTCCTCCTTCCTGCTGTTCCACATAAACAACTTGCACTGCAGTTCCTACCTCAGGTTCTACTTTTGGGGGAACCCAAACTAAAACACATGCATTAGGTACCACGTTCTAAGAAAGAATTAGAATATGCAAGAACAGAATTAGTCACCAAGCTGGTATCAAGAGGCTACCATGGGCAGCGCTGTTGAAGTACGGGCTGGAGCCACCAGCAGTGCTGCAGAAGGAAGTCTGAGACACTGGTTTGAGATTATCTTCGCAGGTAGACAGGAACACCAAACAGGCAGAGGCCTACGGGAGCATGGGTATATGGGCCAGCCTGTGATTGCAGAGGCATCATACATCTATATTGCCCATGTGGCATTGCATGCACTGCCTGGAGAAAGGCCTTCCTGCTCATTGTGACTGAGTACTACTTTCTTAAGATTTGAGTGTCTCTATGAAATAATTGTGATCTGGGTTTCTCATATAGAGAAACCATTCAATATTTCACCTTCTCCTCTTGACTCACTTCACTGAGCATGATGGTCTCAAGGTGCCTCCATCTGCCTACAAAAGCCTCCAACCTATCTGTCTCTATAGATGAGTAGCATTCTGTACAAAAACCACAACTTATGTGTCCATTGGTCTGTTGATGGGTGTTTTGATGTCTTCCACATTTTAGCTGTTGTTAGTTGTGCTGCTGTGAACATGGGTATACATGTATCTCTGTCATATGTTGTTTTTAATGCTTTTGGGAGAATGCCCAGAAGAAGTATCACTGGATTGAAGGGGGAGAAGAAGGATTTGTAATTTTGCCATGATATGTATATGCACAAAATACTCAAGATCAATGTTCATATTATGTGTTGCAGCTATACATATCAATATAATGGAGAAAAAAAGACTTGAGTGTCTCTAGTATCCAGTAACATCCTTTTTCTTTTTTTCCTTCAGTAACAGTAAGCTGGTACACACATATATTCTTTCATATACTACCCAGAGTTCTATTATATTGTAATAGCATATCTTGGCTTATACACACAAATACGATACAAGTCATGAATGTACATGTAAGTTTTTTCTTCTTTTCTAATCATTTTCCTTTTTCTAGAACTACTGCAGGAACATAGAATTACTCCTTCAATATATGGGGAGCACAAACTGCATGATTCTAGGCTGGAAGTAATCATACTGAGATAGATTTGCACTGCACATCAGAGACTGCATGAATTAGAAAAGTCTGATTTCTGTTTCTTTGAATGCAAAAGTTCATAAACAGCATTTCTGTTCCTTCTGGTTTAAATCACAAACGTGTAGATTATGTAAACTATCTAAAACATTTCTCAATACAGAAAGACAATAATAATAATACATCAATAGGTATCTATTGTTATGTCAGAGGAAGCGATATTATTGCTTGTGAGCTATAGTTACATTTATTATTTTAAGCCACTGCATTATATAAGTTTTAGATCCTTAAGATTTTGCTGCCAACTCTGTGATTCCTTTATTTAGTGAGAATCGATTGATGTGTTTACGAAAACACTGGAAATCCATGTTGCTTCCTTCATTTGTTTCAGATCTGTTTGGTCCACAGCTGACTCCGTGGATGTGTCTACAACTTCAGATCCAGTTCATCAGTGCCCCAAAGTGGAAAGAATGTATTTTGTTGCACAGAAGAAGGTTCTTTTTGTTTTGTTTTGTTTTAATTTTAATTATTGCACCAATGTTTGAAAAATGCTGACTTCCTAAAAGAGTGAATTTCTGACAGCACACGATACTGCTGCCTTTCTGAGGGTGGATAAAACGAACAGCTCCGCTGTAATGAAAACTCTGGGTAAATGTCTCTGTAATGTTCCTGACACCAAAAGACGCTGATTTAGCGAAATCTGCAGAAGGGGATCTTGTGGAGTAATTGCCACCTTCCTACATTTAAGGGTGATTCTTATGCATCCTCTCAAACAGTGACTGATAGTAAAACAAAGACCTCTTGACTTTGGAGCAAAATGACCTGGAAAGCATCTGTTAATAACAGATATACATGTAGTATTGAGTGCTAAAAAAATGAATATGCTTTTCAATGAAATATTTTCACTAGTCTAGAAAGCCAGGGGAGAAAGCAATATCTCCCCACTATGTTTATGCAATAATAGTCACCATCAATGAATTATTAAGGTTTAAAGTGATGGATGCACTAATTACTCTGAGCTGATCACTCTCTAATGCAGACACAAATCAAAATACCACAACGTACGTCATAAATATGTACAAGTATTGTATTTCAATCAAAAAGTTAAATGATAATAGTAATATTTTTAAAATGTCATTTTCACAAAGGATAACAATTTCTTCACGTCTACTGAGCACGGCCTACACACCAGGCAGCGTACGAGTATTCTGTAGCATCTTGTTTCCCTCTATGACAACACAGTCATCTGCATCTACACTACTATTAAATCATGTTGGCTGACAAAATGCAATCAAGACTTTGTCTATGTTCAATGGTTCTTAAAACAACATTAATTTTCATTACTTCAGTGCTAGATGATTTCACAAACATTAATTCTGAAGTTTCAGAGGGCAATTTTCTTTTTTCCTGGGACCATAAAATTGATCTTGCCATATTTTATCACAAAACCTGATTACAAAACTTTTAGAAATACAGAAATATTACTTAGTACATGATTTATAAATATGAAAGGCATTAATTTATCTCACACTCAAACAGGACAAGAACAGTGAAATAAAATCAATTATTTTCAGCCTAAAGCAAGATAGACTACTGGTTCTAAAGGACTTACGAAATCAATCAATCAATTTTATGAGTACCTGCCAAATTGTATGGTAAGATTTGAAGACAGGGAATGAGCTTCTCTGAAAATATCAATTCGGATATTCATTGTACTATTTGATGTCAACATATAAACATTCATTGGTGAATGTTTTAATCAGATCTTCAAATGTATGATATCATATATTAGACCATAAATGCCATTTTGTGGATTATTAATTTTCGATAGCACAGAAGTACACCAAATTACCAACAATTTGTGATCTTGAACAACATAAATTAATTATCTTATGGATTCACAAGCCAAAAATCTGACACAAGTCTCACCGGACTAAATCAATATGTCAAACCAGGATGCTCTGCTCTCTGGGAGGCTCTAGGAGGTGTGTGTGGCCCATCTCCTGCTGTTTACCACTGGCAGAGCCTACACACATTCCTTGGCTCTGAATCTTCCTCTATCTTCAAAGCCAACAACAGCAGGCTAAGTCATTCTGCAACTGCTTAAGTCTAATCACTGTCTGTAGCTTTCTCACCTTCTCTAGCTTTTAATGCCCCTGTGAGTCCATCAGGCCCACCTGTGTATCCTGGGTGTTGCTTTTGCTCTCATATCAGCCAAATATCAGCCTAAATCCCATCTGCACGTACAGAAGCATATTCACAGGTCCTAAGATCAAGAATGGGGATGTTTGGGCTATGGCCATCATTCTGTTTACAACGTTAAAACACAGCTTGCTAATGACAGGGATTTATTTAAATATCTCCTGAGCACCTACTACATTTCCAGCACCAAGTTAGGCTCTGGAAAAAAGTTAATTCCAACCCAGGCAGACAAGGTCTTTTTCAGAGCTCGCATTTTGAATTTTAGTCTGATTAACATCCGAGGGCAAACAAAAATTGAACTAAAAAAAATCACTGAGAAGGGACAAGGCAGTTTCTAAGAGGAAAAAATAAAATGTTCACTGTAGTATTTTTCCTGAGGCTAGCTGAACAAATAGATGGTAAAAGTTATGGAAAGGATGCGGAGTGCCAGTGACCCATATAGTACTGTCTAGGCAAACAGAAAAGAATAGCTAACTCTCACGAGATTCTGCGATTGTGAATGCATCTACTATCTAAAATTTATTTGTAACCCTAAAATCAATACACAAGGTACTTTGAGGACATATTAGACATGCCCAAAGCAGTGAAAACTTTGCCTAAGACAACAGCAATTATCAGCAATTGATAATTGGCTGTTTACAGAGACTTCATGAAACCTAACTAGCAGGCATAATGAAAACCGGCTATCCTCACTATAGACCTCTTCCTAATTTAAGTAAATCTGGAAAAAGTCTGCAGTAAGCATCAAGGCAAATCAATCAAATGCGTTATAAAATACATTATACAGTGATGAAAGGGATCTTTAAAGATTTATAATTATGCTGCTACCACATAAGCAATTTCATACTTTGTAAGTTGCACCTGTCAGGTGTCAGAATAATTTATATGTGTATATTCGCTATATTTACACTTCAGACTATTTTTCCTTTACAAAATATTGTAGCTGGCTGAATAGTGGCCGTAAATGATTGATCTTTTTTGTTAATTTCCAAGTGCACACTTCAAATGCGGCTCTCGTATTGAAAGATGTTTTTCCTGTCGTTCTCATTTCTGACTGCTACCTTTTAGGAGGCAGCTTTGGAAGAGGGGAGGACAGAGGAATGAATCTAGATACCAACACATCGGAATAAAACAAAACCTGGTTTGAAAACATGTTATCAGGTGTGCTTGTGAAATTAGTTTGAAAAGCCTAGACAACCGGGGATGAGATGATTTAGCTGTCATTACAAAACGGCTGACACGACAACTTCCGGTTCCACTCACGGCCTCTGAGGGAGGCAGGGAAATCCGCTCCGCTGTTGAAGAAGGTACCAGAGACGTTCTTCTAGTTATTGTCACCAAATTCCTACCCCGCTATTCAGGGGTGCGAAACTGACAAGCAAATCCATCAGAGTCCAAGCTTTCCTGCCCATGGGCTGAGACACAGCATAGGCTGAGGTCTAAAAATTAGGGAAAAAAAACGATCTGACTACCTCCCTTATTCTCTCTTTTTTCTCCATTCCTCTGTTTTTTTCTTCCCTTTAAAATCTGCCTTTTCTCTGCTTCCTGGCAGCAAGGAGCCCTCACTGTCGCCTCCTTCCCCCTCCCAATCTGACCACTTCTTGATGGCACTGGCTGTATTCTCCCTCGGAGCTGGACAGCTTCCTTTCAGTCCTGACTGGGACAACTAACTTCACATTAATCTTGATATTTTATTCTATGGGCCCTCATGGCACTCTTTATTGTCAGTTTTAACTTATTGCAAGTAAAATTGTCTTGGGTCAGACTGGGAATTCCAGCTACTAAAAATTTAAAGAGAGGAAAACATATATCTGCCATTCAATTTTTTTCTTTCTACCATAGACACTTTCCAACATCTACTCAAGCTGGGAGAACAAAACACTCTCATGTATCCAGCATCAAAGACTGTAATCTCCTGGCCAATTACTTCCCACTCACAGACACACCTCCTCACAGTCGATCACCTTTCCTTCTAGTCTAGGTTTAGCCCCAGACATTACATTACGTCATGCATACCTACCTCAAAATATACTTTTAAATGTCACAATAAGATACTTGGAACAAAAGCACAACTTCATTACAACACCTAACATTTTGCAATAGTTCTGTAATATCTTTAACATACTGTGTGGACTGTCTCTTGGAAGAACATGAGCACATGTATCTGAAATGCAGCTCAAGTCGGTACAAGGGATTTCCACTTGCATTTGACTATTGTTCCCCTTCAAGTCCCTTTTATTTATAAACTGCTCTCTCTTTTACTCTTTTGACTTATGTCTTTTTTAAAGTCAGCCATTTGTCTTATAAAGTTTTCTAGCATATGCCGATTATTTCTCCGTGTCAAATTATGGTTTTCTTTTTTTCCTCGTTTTTTTAAACAAGGTCTTGCTCTGTAGTCCGAGATGGTCCTAAACTCACTGTGTAGCCCAGGTTGGCCTCAAACTCACAGCAATCCTCCCACCTCAGTGCCATCACACCCAGTTTAAGTGGTCCAGGGGAATCGAACTCAGGACCTTGCTCTAATCACTGTGGGCTATTCCTCCAGACCCCCGGGTGATATTTCTATTCTTATATTTCTCATAACTGGTATTTAGTCTTGATTTTTTAGGCATGAGTTATTTGACTTTTCATCAATAATCCTTCAAAGGACCTCGTGCATACTTCCACGAACAGGTGCATGATACCTGTATTTCTCTACTTTTATAATGTCAATCAGCACCAATGCTCTGTGAGCACATTATTTTATTTGATTTTACACAACAGTAATAGCTTGATAGTGTCACCTCATATTTGATGTTCTTGTTTTAATCTGAAATACACAGAGAAACACTTTTCATCAAATATTTGGTTACTTCAACACATAGTTTAATCAGTAAAAGCAAAATAGATATTTTATTTTTCCCATTATGAACTAGTGTTTTGAAGAATGAGGTGATTCTCCAGCATCTTATCAGTACAAGAATCATAAAAAGGAGCTTGTGTGATGGTACTGGATTCATGTATGTTAGCTTACCTGGTATTTCAAATTCATTTTTGGTACTATTTTTATTGATGTTTCAATAATGTCAAGTTGGCCAGTGGAATCCCTTTTAGGTTAATTATTGAGTCCTTTTGACATGACTCCAATAATTTTTGAATGCCTCCTTATTTTCTGATATAAGATATTCCTTATTTATATTGTATATTTCATGGTTTAGGCTTGATTCAACCACTTATACTATGGAATCCTGGACCATCTACAGAAAACTCATATTTAGAGTCTTCAATCTACATTCTAGGGGAAATTATTGTTCCTACCTTGAACATAGTTTCTTAACAAAAAGAACGGGGAAATATTTCTATTTCCTTCAATAGAAGAAGACTACAAAGTTCATGCTGATCAATCCTATTCAAATTCTGAATTACACAATATTTAACTAAATACTTTGATTTTAGATCTGTTTCTCTTTCTTACCCTGAAAACTATTCTGATTGTATTATTAAAATCATATAACTGTTTTGTTAGAATGAATTCAGAAGTCATTGAAAATATTTTTGAGGCACGGCCTCACCCTATAGCCCAGACTACTAATAAAAAATATTTTAAATAAAAACATGTTATTCAAACAAAATAAGATTATTCAAAAAAGTTTAAGACTTTTTTAATATAGCAGAGATACACGCATGCCCATGTTTATAGCAGCTCAGCTAATAATAGCTAAATCAAGGAAAATGCCAAAGTATCCATCAACAGATCATGAAGACAAAAACTGTGATATAGATATAGATATAGATATAGATGACTAATAGTCTGCCATAAAGAGATTTGAATAATGTGTTTGTAAGTGGATACAACTTGGTACAATTTATTGATGTGGACGAAGTGGACCAAACTCATAAGGTGAAATATCGCGTGGTTTCTCTACAATAAGAAACCCAGAGTAGGAACAGATAATAGCATCTAGTGGGCAAAACAGTGGGAGTCAGGGAGGAGGAGGGCGATGGTAGGAAGGTGAAAAGGGGGGAGGGAGTGTGAAGTTGATGCAATGTACCCATGCACAAAATTCTCAAGTTCAATGTAGCCACATGGTGTCACATATATATGCT